>CM053783.1:557037426-557077426 GCA_028749045.1 Cupressus sempervirens
TGCAATATGTTTATGCAATGCATCCATGTTCAACAAAATCATGTCCTATATGTCTACTAGTGTAGCTCTTATCCTGACTTCTTCTCTTAGTAATTATGCCTGCATATTAGTTAAGAATTTGATCTTTATATAGTGGGAAAAGTTGTAACTCGAGTCAAGTTGTAACTGTTGTGCACTTGCCTTTAGATCTTCATCAATTTTTGAAAGTTTATCTTTAATTTCTTTGGTGAAATTTGAAGTATCACAAATTTTACCAAATAATGAAGTTACATTGTTGCAAGAGGTCTCTAATGAGCTTAGAATAGTAGACAAGTCTACTTGATGAATTGTACTCTTTTGTGCAATTAGCTCCAAAACTTTATTCTCAAATTCCTTCTTATCTCTTTGCAACAATTTCTTTTTTCCATTCACATCTTTATTGAATTTTTGGACTACCTCTACTAACTAAGCCAAAATTGGTTGAGAAGTGTCAACCTCTGTGTTGAGTTTCTCTATAAGAATGTTTTTAGCAACTTCAAGCACTTGAAATTCTTTATTTCTTTCTTCTATAAGCCTATGTTGCTTAGCTTTCTTATGAAGTAGTTCTCCAAATATATGCATCTAATTAGAATTAACATTTGAGATATCCCAATTTAGGATGACTATCTCCTCATCAAAATCAATTTCTTCATTCTTCTCTTTTCCTTTTCTCAAAACTTTTGTACTCGGTTGAGGCTTGGTCTCAATTGTCCTTGTACTTATTATTTGCATGCTAGGAATAGAAACAATAGTGGAAATAGCAGGGCTGGTAGAAAAAGTAGATACTGAACTTATTGAAGAAATACCTTGTGTGACCAAAATGAATGGAGGAATAAGTGTTATTTGCTCAGTAGATGAAGTTCTTGTCACTTTTTTCAATGAAGTACTAAGAAAAATAGGTACAAGAATTGACTGAGTGCATGTACTTGCAATGTTTGGCACAATCAATTCTGTAGTAGCTTTCTCCAAGCTTGATTTTTTCAATGCTTTGCTTGGAGAATGAAGAAGTGAGACTATGACTATTGTTGTAATCTTCTCTAGGTCAGTCTCCTCAATGTTCTGAACTTTAGGTAGATCTTCCTTGGTAGCTTCTTGTTCCTATTCCTCATCATCTATATTGTTATAATGTGTTACCTCTTCATCATTAGTTTCCTTTTCCTTGTCATGTACACCATCATCTTCTTCCTTGTCACTGACATGAACCACAAAATCACTTTATTTTTAAAGATTGAAAATGTTTTTCCATGTGTTGGCGGCATTTCTTACCACATGTTCAATGTGATTCATCAATATTAAGCAAGTGTTGAATCTCAAGGTAAGTTTTTCTTCATTATTCTTAATGGATTCTTTCACCTCCTTGTCATTCAAGATTAGCATGAGTTGCCTAAAGGTCTACTCATAATTGTCTTTAGTAATTTTCATAGCATGCTCCCATCTTGGCTTGAATTTCTAAATTAAATCACTTAGAATCTACTGAGAAAGTTGGTTTGGAGACTCTTCCATTTACCCATCTTAGACATTATCATGTCTTCTACTTGTTTCTGCTCCTATGTAGTCCTTTTCTCATTCCTTAGTGATCTAAAGTTTTTGGTTTAGGCTCTTGAATCTATTTCTTTTAATCTTTCCTTAAAGGTGGGTGGAGGTCGCTTAAAAATCACATCTCCTCCTTCTTTGTCAAGTTTCTTCCTAGTTGCCCTCCTTGTCAACACTATGGTAGATATTTTTAAAGGTTTGGTTATAATAACCTTACCTTTCTTCTTTACTGGTTCATCTTCCTCTAACTTTTCTTCATCTTCTACTTCATCTTCCTCAATGTCATCTCCTTTACCTTCAGTCAACAAGAGAGTGGAGCTATATTGTTTTAATTTTTCTATCCTCTTATTCCCTTTGTCGACTACCTAAGGAAGTTTTATTTCAAGTTCTATTCTTTCCTTTACTTCCTCATATGTGCCAAAATATGTATCTTTTAGATCTATAGGCTCATCTAATAGTGCTTCAATGATATCCTTGGTTTCATCAATGTTAACCTCATAACCTAGAGGCTTGACCCATACAATTCTTGGTCTTACTACTTGTATATACACTTTTTCACTATCAACCATGAAAAAAATATCATCTTTGTAGTCATCTACAAGTTTCTCAAAGATCCTAAATCTATTATTCATCTTGTCCTTAGATGCATCAAAGTAGTTATCCATAATACTAACATAGTTTTCTCCCATTTCAACTATATACTCATTAATTTGATATAGAACATGTACATCTTTCCTCCATACAACTGTACCTTTTGATGGGAAGACTTTTTGCACAAAGAAAAATAGAGAAGTTAAGAGTGAAATTAACTTACAAGGATTGTTCTTTGAAGTTCTTATTCTCTCCATATTTTTGTTGAACTGATTAAACATCAACTCAGCAAGGTCAAGTGACATATTATTCTTGACCACTTTGTATGCGAGATCTACAACTTCACATGATACACTGTTGAGTCTGCTCAAGCTGTATATTTTGCATGCAATGATATGTATCCCAAACTTCAATTCTATATCTGTAACATAGCTTATCTTCATTCCCCTTCTATCCCACTTAGCAGGGTGTTCTTTTCTAGATCAACCCGACTTAGGGTTTTAGTCATTTTTACTTTTGTCAACATAGGAAGACCGGTGATCCTATGGATCATCTTCTTAGTTATCACAATAGGTTTCTCCAACCACAACTATCCATTATGCACATGGATAAGGATAAATCTTATCCATTTAATCTAAAAATCTTGTGGCATGTAAGGAATATGAGTCAAACCTTTAGCTTCAAGGTGTTGATGTTCTAGTTAATGCACCATTCACACGCAATTTCTCCAATGACTCATCCATTTCCAAAGTTCCAATATCTTTAATAGCACAATGAAGATGAAAATGAATATCATTAATCAACAGTAGCTTGGAAGGAACCTAAGATTGTGCTCCACTTATATCTATGTTTTCCATGATAGCCTAACTCAACTTAAAGTTTGATACCTTCTATTCCATGCCTCAAACTAACATCTTCGATCCTTTCTTAGTCTTGCTACTAGAGGATTCCATCACTAGGTAGGGTTTGAAAAGATACAAAAGTCTTCAATAGTAATTTTCATAGATAACTTGGATGCTTCAGAAATCGCTCTATATAAAGAGCTCTTGAAAATTAGTGGTGTCAGATGAATTCAATTTTTCCCCTTTTATCAAATTTCATCTTTTAATCACCATAAATTCTTGGTATGATTTTTCACTCAAATGACAGACTATCTTTCACTCAGCCTATATTGAATGCTTAGTAGGAACATCTATGACTTAGTTTCCATACAATAATGAGTTACACTTGACCTTTCTCAGTAGTGTCTTGTAACCCAACCTTGTTTGGTAAGGTCTATATCTTGACCTCATTTGATAAAGACTAGCATCTTTTGAATGCTTGGTGATCCCTTTGCATCTTAAATGTTGATATGGATAGTTCCATTCTACTAACTAGAATTGATTTAAGATGTCTAATTTAGAATCCTAGTTCCAATTTTCCTTGTGAGAGATCAAGTAGAAATACTTGAGTCACCCAATTCTTTTGTGACAATTGCTCCATTTCTCGGACTTCCATTCTCAAAAGATTTTGGAATCCATTGTTGTCTTATTATCTTTTTGATTTTATCAACTTTTGTCTTCTTTTCATCTTCAATTCTTCCAGTATTCATATAGTTCTTGGCAAGATGATCAAGTTTTGTACAAATGAAACATCTTCTAGTGGTGTATCTTGTCCTCATGTGATGTTTTACACAATTCATTCCAATGTGTCTAAATTCTCCACAATAATGACATCTACACCAAGTGTTATAGTCCTAACCAAATATAGCTTTTATAATATGTTGTGTTGGGTTCAATATCTTAGTTTTGCATTCTAAGGATTTGTGCCCATGCTTCTTACATTTGTGACATTTTCCTTGAAACTTAGGTTTCTCTTTGCATTCATTAGCTCTATGACCATGTTGATTGCAATTGTAACATTTTCCATTGAATTTAGCTTTTCTATTGCTCCAACATTTTTTTGATTTATGACCTATCTTACCACAGTGACTACAAGTAGGTCTTTGATTCTTTTGAGCTCCTTACTTGGATTATTCACTTTCTTTTGTATATCCAATTTCTATTTTTCCCTTTTTTCTATATTGGATTTTCTCATTTAGTTGATCCATGTCTACTTGAGATTTCATCATTCTTTCATTGGTTTTCCTTTCAATATTTAGATCATTTTTCAATCTTTCATTCTCTGATGTTAGATTCATGATTTCTTCATTTGCATTGGTGAGTTGATCAATGAAGTCTGTCTGTTGAAGGGATAGATGTTGAATTTCATTATCTTTCCTTCTATCTCTTATTTTATCTTATTTTTCTCTTCCATGACTTCACATAATCTTATTGACTGAATTTCTTGTTCTCTTTTTAGCTTTCTTACTTCTTCTTGAAGTGTATCATTCTTTTCCAATAGTTCTTTGATTACCTCATTATCTTCATCTAAATTACTTTCTAAATGGATTTCTTCAATTCTTTCTTCAATCTAGAGTGTGTCATTCATTTGAATTTTAGGATCTTTCTTCTTTTTGGGTATTGAGAGAGTTGCTCCTTTGTTTTCTTGAGTTGCCCAATAGCCAATTCCAAGTCTAGTTTTTCATTGTCAATAGCCTTGTCAAGTTTGAATACCTCTATAGCCTCTAATCTTTGCTCAAGTTGTTAAACTTCTTTCTTGAGAACCATAATGCTCTGATGCCAATTGTAGGAAATATATAAGATAGGCTGAGTTATTGAGAGGGGAGGGGTGAATCAATAACCAATAAAATTTAATCCTTTATTATCAATTAATCCTTCATATGTATTCTGATCTAGTTGCATGAAAAATTGAAAGAATATAAAACTTTGACACACAATATGGTGACCTAGAAACCTTCTAAATAGAAAGTAAAACTAGGGTGGGGATGATACCCACAAGCTTGAGTAATGTAGTATAAAGTTGGCCTATTAAGGCTTACAATTATTACTTCTGATGATCTACCCTATTAGGAGCAATAAGGACTACTAGGTCCACCTTCCAAAAGGATTTACAAACATATAATAAAGTATGCACTCGGTAAAGAGATTTACAAAAGACTATTAAGTCTACCTTGTGAAAGGATTTAAGCGATCCACTTGTTACGATGAAGTAGTGGCTGATCTTTGATCTGGAACTTGGTTTTTTGAATTAGATTCTTTTGTGTAATGATCACCTTTCTATGAGAGATAAATATTTCCTACTCCTTATACTATTGTAGCCTTTTACTTCACACCTCTACTAATCTCTGCTTGTTATATATCATAAATTTCTTATTAGATATGATACAACACCTTACATATATATCAATCCAATTATAAATCAACAAAGTTGACTATAATACAAGTTTACAAAAAATACACAAAGTCATCCTAATTATAGGAACTTAGGTTTTAAAGACTAGCTCGATGAGGTTCTAATACTCAGTACCCACTATCATTGCTCAACTTCATCATGCATTCAATAGAGATAGAAGCTTAGTCCATACTGATCACTTCCAAGTAGTCTGAACTTAGTCTGCACTAGTGACTCAGTGAATACTATGAAACTTAGCATATAAATTGAATCACTTGATTCACACTACATAGCTTGGTCAATGCTAGCATAATGAGCTCAATGTAAATTGAATCACTTGGTCAACACTAGATTCACATGACTGCAACTACAAAATCAGTAAGCACTACACAACTTGGTTTTCACTGAGGAACTTGATAAACCTTATGAAGCTCAATTTACACTACTAATCACCATCATGGTAGAAACTTCTCAGTGAAAATTGAATATTTTTCTTTGAACTTGATAGCAATTTTAGTACTCGGTATAGTCTGAAATGCTTGGTTAACTCTATTAACTATATAATACACTTGATAGATGCTAACTACCTGAGTAAGTATATGTCACTAATAACAAAATTGAATGTAATACCAACACCAAGTTGACCCCAAAGAAGCACATTACATAGTAGTCAAAAGGATATTTAGATATCTTAAGGGAAAATCTAAGTTTGGATTGTGGTATGATAGATCTAATGATTTTACTCTTAAGTGCTTATACTGATGTAGATTGGGCAAGTAGTATGGATGATAGAAAGAGCACTAGTGGTGGAGCCTTCTTTCTTGGAGGAAGATTGGTTTCTTGGTTAAGCAACAAGCAATATGTACATCATAAAGTATAATGGAAGTAGAATATGTTGTAGCAGCAAACAATTACAATCAAGTTGTTTGGATGAAGTAGATGTTGAAGGATATAAGAATAGAGATTAGTGAACTTGTTGTCATACATTGTGACAACACAAGCACAGTACATATGTCTAAGAATATAGTGTTGCATTCTAAGACTAAGCACATTTCTATTAAGTATCACATGTTGAGAGAGAAAGTTGCAGAAAAGGAAATTATATTGGACTATGTAAGCACTAAAGAGAAGATTGTAGATATATTCACTGAGCCCCTTTCCAAAGACACTTTTGAGTATTTGTGAGGTATGCTTGGGGTTATGCTCCTTCCTATATTAGAGAAGAAGATGCAAAGTGCATTGATTGATCTTATTTAGGATCTACAAGTTTTATGACTTAATCCCAAAAGTAAAATATACTTTCTCGATCCAAGTAGTAAATGTGTGGCTATGTATTTAAAACCATTAAAATTACAAAAATATTTATGTTTAAACACTTAAATTTATCAATGTGCTTAAAAATATAAAATAGAGAATAATAAAATTGAAATAATTAAGAGAATAAGAGAGACAGAAGAGAAATTGCAAACACTTGATAATGAAGTTCATCTGATTAGGACTACATCTCTAGGTTTGCTTCTCAATTTGGGAACAACTTTATTAATGTCACTAGGAAAAACATGCCTTCTTACAACATCCAAGCTTTTAGCCCTTCATAGTCTCTCTCTTTCATACTTGAAGAAATTAAACAATTCTTCATACTTACAAAAATTCCTCTCAAGGATTACAAAATTCTCCCAAGAATTTAATTCCTCCCAAAATTCTCCTGTAAACTCTCCATAATTTACAAAGCAAAGCAACCCCCTCTTTTATACATGAATTATTCCTTATTTGGTCTAAAACCAAATAACAAACATAATAACAAATTCCCCCAAATGATAAATAACAAATAACTCCCTATTTTGGCCTTTATAATTACAATCCATACAAATGAAAACACCCCTTTAAATAATCAATCAAATAACAATATTTGTTTGAAATGTATGGTAAAAAGGGTTCGAATATATTCCATTCCCATATTTTTAGGGATTATTTTTAATCCATATTTTATGTTGGGGTTTGGATTTTTTTTCAAAACAAAAGTTATATAATTATCACGTTCAAAAGACCATTTTCATTTTTCAAAATGGGGCTAATTTTCCATGTCATTGAGCTGATTGGGACTATGACATCAATGTTGATGTCATCATTTTCAACCTTTTTCCCTCTAACTCAAAACAAGCATAACTATCACATATGAATTCCATTTTTGATGAAACGAACATAGTTAGAAAGCTTTTAATAGGCTCATTAATTTGAAATCCATTATTGACCACTTTTGAAATAGTTAAATTTTATGTCTTTTTTATAAGTCAACCTCTAGTTCACTAGTTTGCCCTAATTTTGACCAAGCATAACTTTTCACCATGACCTCCTTTCAATGTAATTAAAAATGTGTAAAGATTGTATCAAGAAGCTCTAGTAACTGATGTTGATTCTATGAGATTTTGAGACTATGAAAAATTTAGGCCTTCTAGATCCACCTAGATGATTGATCCAATGCAACAAAGTACCATTGTTGATGCTTCCTATATGGGGGAGTATCTATGATGGACAGAGTCATCTAGGACTCTTGTTGGATATTGTTTTGAATAGTTCCTTTGGACACTTGAGCTAAGTAAGAATCAATTGTTGCTAAGTTTGATGTAGTAAAGTTAGTTACTAAAACCTTTGACATTGATGTCAATGGGGGAGATGTTTGGCATGAAAAGTGGCATGGAAAAACAACATCTACAGCATGACAGTTGGAGAAGTTTG
The DNA here is from genome assembly GCA_028749045.1 of Cupressus sempervirens. Lineage (NCBI taxonomy): Eukaryota > Viridiplantae > Streptophyta > Pinopsida > Cupressales > Cupressaceae > Cupressus > Cupressus sempervirens. Next base: position 557,045,578 of record CM053783.1, read on the forward strand.
GCATGAGTACAGTAAGTTTGGGAGAAGCACAGCATGGAATGATAGCATGATAGAAAGCATATTGAGGTCTATTAATGGGGGAGAATGATTGATGATTTGAAAAGTAAGATGAACTATCTTTTTGTTGGTATTCTTGGAACTAGATGTTTTTCATCTATGTTGTCATTAATGCCAAAGGGGGATATTGTGGCAAGATTGTTGGAAGCATGAATGCTGATGATATTTCTATTTGTGAGCATTGTAGATATGTTACTATGATGATATTTACATTCATGATTGAGTTTTTCATTGATGTCAACATAGCAGTTTAATGTGGCATCTGACAAAAGAACAATGGAAAGATCAAGTTGGTATGGATGACTAGTTGAGTATTCTAACTATCTAAGGTTATGGAAGATACTTCTAAGTATCTAATATATGTAGTTAACATTGAAAGAAGAAATGATAAGTCTAGAAGAAGTTATATAAGTATTGGTGATGTTTGTTCTAAGATAGAGTTTATAGAGGTATGTTCTGGTAAACTTGTTATATCTCTTAGCAAAAAATTTATTATGAGAATTGAGGTTGAGGATATGAAGAAGACATGTTGGTGATGATGTGGCTAAGTTTTCTCATCATAATATTGAATGTATGGAAAGTTATTCAAGTTGCAAGGTGGAAGATTAATGTAATCACTAAGTGTAACGTGATCTTAATGTGGTCCTATAATGACTAATTGAGAAGGTATAATAGCCAACTGAGGGAATTTTTTTTAGGACATGGAATAAAGGAAGGAAATTTTACTTTATCATGATGGTATAGAATATGATATGAAGATGTGATTATAGGTAGCAATAAGAGTTGAATGTGAAATTAAGAAGAGCAATGTGGAAGTGAAGTAAACTTCATTGCCAAGGTTTTGCTAAGTGATCCAAGGTTTGATATTTTGATCTAAGGTTTGTGAGGTAGTCTACAATGTCTGACAATGATTGTTTTAGTTGAAAAAATAAAGGAAAGAAGAACATAATAATAAATTGCATGTTTGAGCACTGAGCTCTTCTTTTAGTTAAAATTGCATGTTTGGGCAGTGGACTCATCTTGCATACATTGTACTAAAACTCCTAATAGGATTGGCACAACTCTTAATAGGGTTCATTCTCTAACAAGGAATATTTATATTAGTACATCATCTTGTGGGCATCATTCCCATCAAGGCTTTCCCTCTGATCAAGGGTTTCCCTAGTTAACATATCTAGTGTAATTGTCTATGTGCATCTTATTATGGTTGTTGTTTACTTTGGTTGAATGGTTATGTTTGTTTAAAGAAGATAAATGTTTTAATTGTTGGATAACCGATTCAACCCCCCCCCCCCCCCCCCCCCCAAGTTATCTTGGTGGACTATTATTTCTAATAGAATCATTCTAAGGTGGGAACCTATGTTGAGGATGATTATTCTATGCATCACTACCACTATTGTCATACTTGATATAAAGGGTATGATATTCCCAACTACTCTAGCACATATAGTTAAACATATGGAGAGAGAATTGACAATATATGTATGGGGGAAAAGCATGATAGCACATCTAAACTATGAATTGGTGAATTTTGTGAGATATTAGGAGTCTAGTGACATGTACACTCTTACAAGTGTGGGTCTTAAAGTACTTTACATGCACTAGGCCATTTGGTTTTCCAACAAAGATACCAACAAAATCACTGAGAGTATATGCTTACATGTTGAGCCATCCCTAATAGTTTGTAGATATACTATATTGAAGGATCATATGTAATCGACTATAGTCTACTGATGTTACGTGGAGACCCTATGATATCATGATAGCATGGCTAGACTTAGCAGTATAGATGAGATGGATGTAGAGGTAGAGGATAGGCATAAGTACATAGTGGTGCCTTACTATTATGATAGTGTTGTGACAATTTGGTCTTTAGCAAGGTCATCTTCCATCTATGTTGTGGTATAATGTGACATTGACATATACCAAGAGTCTAGATGACATAGAGGTTCCCCTTACATTAGAGGATGTAGGAGTATCTAGAGACTATCTATGATATTTTAGTATTGAGGGTGTGAGACCCATATTCTCAGATGACTAACCTACAGGTGCTCTGAGTCCATATTCCAAATAATTGTGAGGAGACATAGATGAGAGTGGGTATGATGAGGGCGGGGAGGATACACTAGTAGTGGGTGGAGAGAATAAGAGAGGATGCCATCTCTTGTAGCATCTAGCCCACTATGATCTTGCACACCACAAGGTTAGGCCAAGACCCCTCCTTCTAGGACCAGACAAGAAAAGTGTGGAGAGTCAAGCCAACCACCCCTAGCTACCCATATCTGAGATATAGATCCTAGGTTCTAGGAAGGATATCCAAGTATAGAGAATGATATATTTATTATATAAATAATTATAGAAAAATAGATTACTAATAAGGTATGATTTGTATAGATAGTATGAAGGAGTAGAGATCCTTTGTAAGGGATATCCTAATAGACATGGCCATATAGGAAAGGATTCCCTCCACTTCATAGATTCAATATACGAGGAGACAAGATCCCAGATGCTACTCACACATATTTTCACTTGTAGTAGGAGAGCTATAGTTGGTGTGAGAAATGAGAGCTATAGTTGGTGTGAGAAATGCTTGATCAGTAAGATCACAAGCTATAGGAGCTACATGTGCACAAGAATAGATCTCATAGTTGATTAGGGAGGAGTAAATCTAGGAATCACACACATATATCAACTACCCATCATCACATCATAGAGAAGAGAGATCAAGATCTCATAGTCTTATGGAAGAGATTTGATTGTACTATTTTAATATAAGGCACATTTTGTATCTAGTTCCTACCATGTATACCATGTATATATATCTGAACATGTTTTATGATACCTTTTTATGATTATTTTGCATAACTAGCTACATAAAGAAATAAAGAAACATGGAAATGAAGCGAATATTTACTTAGCATTCTTACAATCACTTTTTAGATTACAAAAGAGGAGAAATGTAAGCATATATAAAGGAAAATGAATGATTAAACATAATAATGGCATAAATTTATAATATTAATAGGTTCCATTCATATGGGAAATCTTATATACACCAGATCCATATACTTTTGTAATAACATTAGGACCTAACCAGTTAAGACTAAACTTCAATTTTTCACCTAGTAAGGCATTTACATTCCTTTGATTCTTATACAGAACTAAATCACCTATGAAAAAAGAGCAGTCAATCACTTTACCATTATATTGTTGTTCAACATTTTATGATAAACCATGATCTGTTCCAAAGTGTTGATTCATTGTTTATCCTGTTGGAAATATAAGAGGAGTAACTGAGAGGGGAGGGGTGAATTAGTTACTACAAAAAAAAATCCAAATCCCTTAGATGTCAGTACAAAATAATTCTATGAAAACTTCATTCAACTAATGCTTAGTGAACAAAGAAATGTTGTAACTTGGTAAACACTATAATTGCTTGGTAAACATTAAACATGAAAATCTTAAAATGTTATCTATTATTTCGTTAACTTAGTTGTAAGCATATAAAAGAAAAAGCAAGAACACATTTGACACCAAGATTTAATGTGGAAACCCAATTTGGGAAAAATCACCAATTGCAACTAGTTATTGTTTTCACTCTTCTGAAGTGAGCCTTGTTAGGAGCCAACCCTATTAAAGGTTACAAAACACACTGTTAGGTGTGAACCTATTAGAGGATTTAATCACCCTATTAGGAGTGGCCTTGTTAGAGGTCTTTAGAAAATTCAATAGAATTGCCACCTTGTTAGAGGATTACAAATAGTTGTTAAGCCAACTCTATTAAGAGATTTAGATCACTGCTACAATGGTTAGAGAGTAACAATGACATGACCTGATTTGAATGCAACTAAATTGCTAATTACAGAAACTCAATTTTGGTGTGACCTGATTTGAATGCAACTAAATTGCTAATTACAAAACTCAATTTTGGTGTGTACTTAATCCTTCCTAATCGAATGTATCCTTTCAGTTTCACAAGGATATTCTACTTATCCTTCTAATTCTCTTCTTTTTTGCATCATTAGATCTTCAAAAATCTTCCATGCATTCACACATACTTGACACTTTCTAGCCCACAACTTGACCTTTTATTTATATCTTTTATTTTATCAACTTGGCTTAAACACAACTTAAAATAATTAATATTCATCTTCTTAGTTAGCCAGAACAAACAAACAAATCAATTAAACTCAATATGCCAAAACAAGAAAATCCTTTATTAGTTGACCTTGCTCAGTAGACATTAACTCAGAAATGATTTTCTTGTGTTAACCAAGTGAACTCGGTTAACACTGCATAATGCAAAGTTCCTTTGGTAACTGAGTGAGCTTGGTTAACACTAGTTCAATCAAACATTTCCTTCATTAACTGAGTGAGCTCAGTTAACACTCATTTTCCACAAACTTTCCTTTGATGCCCAAGTGAACTTGGTAGATGCTACCTTTTGGACTAGGCAAACTCGGGATTGCTCAATAGCCATAGAAAAATGTCTTCAATTCTCAAGTGAGCTTGGCATGCATTGACTGATAGTGATATGAAATTTTGTGTAACATTAAAGACAATACACAATTAATCAATTTTATCCAACATATCCAACATCTCAAGCTCTTATAAATATTGTTCTTGAAAAGTGTCTTTGTCAATTATATATTTGAAAGAAACTCTTAAAGAAAGAATCTCTAACTCTAAAGGTGTTACTACATCTACCCCATAAAATAACTTATAAGTAGATATTTTTGTAGTTGTTCAAGCACCAATTCTATAATCCCATAGAGCATAAACCAAGTGTGCCAATCCTTACCATTTTTATTAACTATCTTCCAAAGGATCTATTTGATAATCTTATTAAAATCTTTATCTTTTCCATTAGATTGAGGGAAGGAGAAGAGAAAGGATGATGAATACAATATTTCTCCAAAAATTCCTTAACTTCCTTTTTTTCAATTGAGCTCCATTATCCAAGATGATATCCATAGGGATACCAAATCTAGCAATAATGTGAAGAATACGGTCACAAATTACATATATAGTGGTAGAATGCAAAGATACAGCTTCTACCCACTTAGTGAAGTAATTTGTAGTAGTCAGAATATAAGTATATCCCCTAGAGGAGGGAGGAGAAATCTTACCAATAGGATAAAGACCCCACACACTAAAAATCAATGGTAGGACTTGAGAACACAAAGCATACATAGGGGCATGAATAAGATTATTATGGTGTTGACATTGTGAACACTTCTTGAAAAAGGTGAATGAATCTTGTTCCATAGTTTGCCAATAGTCTCCCATCCAAAAGAGTTTTTCAATTAAGGATTTCCCACCAAAATTCCCCTCGCATGATCTTGCCTGGGCTTTTTGCAAAACCAAAAGGGTTCCAGCTTTAGTAAGGCATCTAAGGAGAGTACCATCATAAGACCTCTCGTAAAGAACATCAACAAGGATGATATAATGAGCCACAAGTTTCTAGATCTTATTCCTAAAGTTCTTAGTTGTAAAATCAAAGAAAGATCCATCTTTAAGATACTAATAAATGTGATAATACTACTTATCTAAATGTAAATTAAGACATGTCACATTTAATGGCATATCATTTGAAATTGTAGGTTCAAACAGAGTATGAATTGTGAATTGAAAATTTAACACACCTTCCTCTAACATAATAATAAATATTTCACTAACCATAGCATCAGCATAGCGATTATCCTTTTGAGGTAGGCTTTGAATAGAGTAATAAGAAAATTATCCAAGTAGATATATAGCTAGATCTTGGTACTTTTAAACTAGCAATTAGAGCTTCATACTTAGCAACATTATTAGTACATGAAAAGGCAAATTTGAAAGACAAAGGTATAGGTTTCCTTGATGGGGTATCAATATAACTCTAGCTTTGGATCTAGCTTGACATCTAGATCCATTGAAGTATAAATCCCATGTCTCATCTATATCAATAGGAAAGACAATTTTATATGAAAATTCAATAGATTTTGTTTTTGAAATAGGAGGAGGAGCCTCAACCAAATGGTTAGTCAAGGCTTTTCCTTGAATAGATAAATGGGAGATGAACTTTAAACCAAACTCTGTTAAGATCATGACCCATTTTGCAAGTCATCCCAATAAATATGTTTTTGAAAAGAGATGCTTTAAAGGACATAAACATTAACTTTTGCATTAAGGAGGTCATGTCTAAGTTTTTGACAAGAAAAAACTAAAGCAAGACATTGTTTCTCAATTATAGTGTAATGTATTTCATAATCAACCAATGTGCAACTTATATAATAATTGATAGGATATTCCTTACCATCTTGATGATGTTGAACCAAGACATCAGTTAATGCCTTAAAAGAGGTAGAAGTATAAAGAAAGAATGACTTATTAGGTTGTAGGATAGGAGGATTAGCAAGATAAATCTTGAATTTTTTGAATGAGAACTTACAATCTTCATTCCAAGAGAAAGTAGAATCTTTCTTAAGGAAGTGAAAGGAATAGTAAAATTCACTAGGTTAGAAGAAAACCTATAGATAGCTTGTATCTTTCCTTGTAAGCTATGTAGTTGGGAGATATTGCAAGGAGGAGGCATGTTGAATATAGCATCAATTTTATCTCTACCTACCTCAATGCCTTTGTTAGATATGATAAACCCTATGTGCTTCCCACTGTCAACCCCAAAGGCACATTTTCATGGATTGAGAGACATATTTTACTTCCTTATTCTTTCAAATATTTGTCTAATAGTAGGAACATGCTCCTCACACTTCATAGACTTTGCTAGAATGTCATCTACATAATCCTCAAGAATCTTATTTATTTAGTCACTAAAAAAACAAGTCATGGCTCATTGATAAGTAGCGCCCATATTTCTTAATCCAAAAGGCATCATTGCCCAAAAAAATGTTCCCCAAGGAGTGATAAAAGTGATCTTATATTGATCATAAGGAATAATACAAATATTATTATACCCAGAGAATGTATCCATAAAATATAGTAACACATGTACAGTAGTTGAATATACTATCATATCAATGTTTGGTAAAGGAAAGTCATCTTTCAAAGAAGCTTTGTTTAAAACACAAAAATGAATACACATCCTTATCTTATTCTTTCCCTTAGAGACTGCTACAATGTTAGAAATCCAATGATAATAATCTATTGGACATAAGAAACTAGCGTCCAATAGTTTTTCTATCTCAGTCTTAATAAGAAGACTGATTCTAGGATTCATTTTATGAATCTTTTGCTTAACAGGCTTAGCATCAAGTATCAAAAAAAAATTGTGAGTGACAATTTTAGGATCAATGCTAAGCATATCAAAATATTTCCAAGCAAAGATATCAAAAAATTCCAAAATAATTTTGATAACCTATTTTTGTTTTATTTCATCCAAGCATTTTCCATTCTTAATAACATTTTCAAAATAACCCTAATGAATAGGAACATCTATCGTTTCATTAATTAAAATATTACTCTTGTGTGCTTCTTCCATGGAAGGAAGAGGATCAACATGTTGTTTTGATTAAATTTCTTCTCCAAAATATCCATTAATATCCAAACAATAAGGTTTTCTCTTATTATTATCGAAAGAAGGAAAATCCTTATATGTGCCTAGAAAGTTAGCCAAGGCATCATCAAAGGAGAAAACATCTAGAGAAGGTGATCAAATGTAATAAGATGCAAGTTTGATAACTTCATTGGACCACTACAAGTATGATTCGCATTTGAAAAGAAGGAATTTTTCTTGTAAAGATTAAGTCCCAAACCATAGGTATTCTCACAAGCATCATTAGATAAAGGAACATGTATTACTTGTTCAAATATTCCACATCCTTGACCATAAAGCTTGTGTTTAGAAATTAAATAGTATCTAGGACCATAATGATAAGCTGTGTCAAATGTAACGCCATGTCCGGGAACCCAAAAGAAATAAACCTAATATGTTACAAAGTATAATAAACTATTTTTTTTTAAAATTTTAAATAACATCAAAGTAACAATAATGCAGAAGCAATATATACATACACATCAAGAATACATAATCAATTATGAATATAGTTTCAATTCCTCAAGGGTTCCTTCACATTAAGTCACATTTAATAAAGTTTTATTAATAAGTTTAAGTCCCAATTACAATGTCCATAATCATAAAAATGAATAAACACATACATAGTCATATAAGAAAATGCATAAGTACAACTAATAATATGAAAGGACACTCAAACTACTCAAGAAGAAGACATAATCAAAAGTGAAAGGACAGTTATTCCAATACTAACATCCCATACCAAGTCAATGTACAAATACCAAGACCAAAAATATACAACCACCTCAAAATCAATGTCACATGTCACAAGCACAATGACCAACCAATAACAATTGTTGTCAATAAAAGTAAACCACCAATCACTAACTCCAACAATAAATACACCACTAATGAATAACTAATCATTCATTAATAAAAGTCAAATATAAACAATAAATGACATCCAATCAATAAAAACTTACAATAAAAGCACCATCCAAAGTAATATCCAACAAGTATACAATTGGAGGAAAATAAAAAAAATCATAAAGGAGACTTAGGCTACATACTATGGAGTGTCATCACATGAGCCAACTCTAAGGTTACTTTGGTAGTCTCTCAGGACCCTGGCCCCCTAGTGACTCTATGCGAAACTAGAAAACCCTCTCATGATAATGAGAAAACTAGTCATACCTCTCAAGGTATCATCTCCATCTCATCTTTAGTCTATACAAGCACTCAAGGCATAGATGAGGAAAAATATCAACTTATCTTTTTAATGTATCTCAAGGAAAGGGCTAGGCAAGATATTTTAATTACTATGTTATCACTTATTACACAACTTACAATGAGTTACCCTAACAACCACTTTGGGCCCTAACCCCCATTGCAAGCCACTCCCATAGGCATGCACCTAAACTACCTTCTCAAAATTCACAAACCACAATAGTGTCCCACACCACAAAAAGTAATATTGATCAAATTTGGTTCTTTAATAGGCAACCCAAAAAATAACATTGGTTCTCGAAACCCAAGTTCTCATAAATGCTCAATAACATAAAGCTCATAAAACATAAATCTCAATTCAAAACATAAATATCATCATGAAATTCAATTAAATAATCATAAAATAAAATTTAAGAATGCCTCTAGTGCACATCCTAACTTGGCCAACTAAACAACCCACACAAAAAAACCATCAAAAAAATAAACATCACAAGACTATAAATAGAATATTAGAAAACACATAGTTTTCAGCCACATGATTTAATTCCACCAATTTCTCTTGTTTAGTTTGGGTCATAAGGATGTATTTAAAAATAAAGTAAGAATATACATGTTAATATAAATTGTCATGCTAATATACTTATATAAAACAATAAGTATTTAAATATCCAATCTTTTTGTATATATAAAATATCATGTAATATTATCATGTTATTAATTTAAATTGTTTTACATCATAAATGATTTAATTAATAACATAAATGTATATTATTATATTTAAATATTGATATTAATTTCAATTTCTAAATTATTAATATGACTTTATTTAAGTCTAATATTAATATTTGCTTTTCCTTTAATTCATAATGCAACTAGAGATAAAATTATAAATTTAATTTAATTATTTATAATTTCTCTCATAAAGTCAAATAGCTATTAACTAAATGATTACTAAGTGAACTCCACCACAACTTCTCTTAAAATATTATAAATATTTATTTATTAACTTCCCTCTTGTATTAATAAATATAAAATCATTTATATGCAACTAAGAGTCTAATTAGACTTAAAGAATCAATAATGATAACATCCACTTAAACTAAATGAATTATATTTATTTAATTTTTGAAATTAATAAATTATTTATTTATTTATTTTTATTTTATTTTTTTATTTTTTTAAAGTAAATAAATCTGAAAATTAAATTTTAAAAAATAAAAAAACACATGCAAATAGTATTTTCACATGTCTTTGATCTCTCAAATCATGCAACCATACTATACTTAGTTTTCTATTTTTAGCATATTTGTTTTCACATGCATGTACCCTTACTATACTTAGCTTTCTATTTTTAGTATATTTGTTTTCACATGCATGTAACCTTACCATACTTAGCTTTCTATTTTTAGTATATTTGTTTTCACATGCATGTAACCACACTCTACTTAGTTTCTACTTTTAGCATATTTGTTTTCACATGCATGTAACTATACTCATTAAACAACACATGAAATATAGTCAACTAAGTAATCATCATTGATATATCTTTACTCCAAGTTATGAAATAATATCCTTGAAACTAACACATCCATGAAATATGCATAAAAAGAGTTTGATTAATATAATGGAAAAGCAAACTATAGGTGGGCACTACATCAAAGATAGTCAATGGAGATTTAGAAGAAACTACCTCTTGGCCATAAAGTTTAATAGTGTTAATAGTTTCCTTCGATGAAGCAGTGATGAAGTTATTACTTAACTCTCTAGAAAGAGGAGTTAAAATAACTTTCTCACCCTTAGGTTGTTCAGATGTCTTCATGAAAGAGAGATCAGAGACTTTATATTATCTAATGAATGTTTGACTAAAGTCTAAAGTTACCTAATTGTCTTAAGATAAAGAAGAAGAAGGTCTTCACTTGATTGATTGTTAGTTTCAATTTTGTTCTTTAGTTTTGCTTCCCTAGGTCCCGAAACCTTAGAAGATTCAACATTATAGAAACTATTAGCTCTATCATCCACATGAAGTGTATACATCATGTTGTCATAGATAAACTTAACCTTGCAATGAAGAGTAAAGGGAATAGCATGCATATTATGTAACCATGGTTGTCCTTAAAGAAGGTTATAGTTGAGAGGTCTAGGCATCACATGAATCAAAGTATCCAACACAACCAAACCAACTTTATTAGGAAGAGTTATAACTCTCAAAATTTTCTTAGAAATGTTATCAAAGAAATATATAGGAAGACTATTCAGCTTCATAATAGACATATCAGTATTGATAGCTTTCAACATATCTAAGCTACAAACATTCAATCCCGACCCATTATCAATTAAAGTTCTTTGAATAAGATTTCCATTGATAAGGACCACACCCATAAGAGCATCATATTGATCTTGAACTTCCTTAGGTGGAAAATCATTCTTAGTAAATATAATTTGAAGAGGAGAAGGTGTAGCATGCATACACTCTAAGAAATTATTAATGTTATCTTGATTAGGTGGAGGTTTAGGAAGAGTAGAATAATACTTTTGTAAAGCTTCATGATAAGTAGGCAATACTTGAAGAAGTTCACATAAAGAGATCTTACCAGGAGTAGCACACAACAATTCAACTAAATTATACTATTTTCCAAGGAACTAGGTAAATGAGGTGCTTGAGGAAACACTAGTTAATAAGGTGGTAAAGATGTAGGAACTACTAGAATATTCAGCTAGGGATTATTTTTTGTCTAGTAAGTATGATCAACTGAAGTGTGATCAACTTTCCCTATAAGGATTTTAAGAGGCTTATCATCCTAAGGAACTCCCTTAAGAGTGATAACAAGTTGATGATATGGACATCCTTTAAGAGTGGTAAGGGGTTGACATAATCACATAGGTTCAATACTACACACAATATCACACATAGAAAGTCATGGCATAACCCTATTGCAAAGGTTAGTTGTAAAAGAGGATTCAATGAAGATCGCATTATTTTCATTCAAATCTTCGCTACTAGACACCTTTAAAGGTTTACTAATAGACACATCATCAAAATACTCATGAAATAAATCAAACATCTTGAAGCAAAGAAATATCACTTAGGAGCATATAAAAATGTAAAATGCAAAGTAATTCTAACAATGCAATATATTTTGTATTTTTCAATTTATAAATGTAATGCATAAGAAAGGATCTAACTACCAAGATCAAACAAAAGGATTATTCACATAAAGTTCACCAAAATGTTCAAGGGGAAAATGGCACCAATGATAAATGATGCAAATAAGACTAAGGAAGTTAAACAATTTCTCCCTGAGCCATTTAGTACAAGAGAAAGAGGGGCTTCCAAGAATAGAACTAGATAAGCCCTAAATTTGATTAGAAAAAAAAAATAAGATAAAAGGATTCTAGTACAAAATCTAGAAACTCATTATGGAAGTATGCTATCAAGTTATCCTTCATGCAATGTAAATAAGAGATATAGAAAATATAGATATGAAATACACATAAATAGCCCAATAGAGATCTAAAAGTAAATGTATGATAAGAGGGAAAATAAAGGATAGGGTACTCACCTCAAAAAAGATGAAGATATAATTGTGCTTCAAAACTCCCAGATTTGAACTATTTTTGAACTTTTGCCCACATATCTTGAGATAAAACAACGAAATGAATGAAACCCATAAATCTCCTTAGAATCTAAGACTAAAGGAATAGGTAAACTTGGGAAGATGTCTTATAACCATGGGATGACATAGTCTAGTGAATTAAAACTAATGGCTCTAGAAAGCTTGTGAATATTAGGTTCCATATTTGTAATCCTTTTTGTTCCCAACCTCTAAATCTGTAATAGTTTTGTGTGTGTTGGTGCCTATAAAGGGGTTTTCCCAAACCCTCATTTTGGTGATTTCTACCTCCACGAATAGTTAAAAATATCATGTGGATGTGTGTATGTGGATAACCCTAGATTTTTAGATCTAGAATGCAAATATGCTAATAATGCTAAGAATTTACCCCATGAGTATAACTCTAGCATGTAAGTGTGCATGTACTAAAATGTTTGTAAATGTATGAAGGTGAAAACAATAAGATTTGAAGCATGATGTAGAAATAATACCAAGCCTCCAAGGATAAAATACTCTAACCATCTTCAATATCTATTCACAACTCCATGTTTGATATATTCGCCTTTGAATGCTTGATGAAGAATAATAGCCTCACTTGCAATGAAGAAAAAAAACCAACCATTATTTTCACCTTGTAATTTCTCTAAGTTAGATTGAGATGTCCACATGTGCTTTCTTCTTTCTCCTCTCATATCATGTCATTTCATGTTATGGCCAAATGAGGGCTTGAATTCCTTTTTATAAGAGATTTCATGAAATTACTCCACAAGGGCCAACTACACAAGCGATATTTTAATGAGAGAGTTAAACATCTTCAAGTTTGAAATTACTAGAAGCTCTATGACTAGGTCAACTTGGGTTGACCTAGTCTAGAAGGTTGACCTTCAGGGTCTTCTTATCTAAATTCTATACTAGCAGAGGTTAGTGATGAAATAGGTGGGTCAAAAAATCATTCAAAGATCCAATCTAGGATTTTGAGGTCCTAGAAATAGAGGATACTCACAAATTAGGTGCTAACGTAGTGAATGTGTGAAGGAGGGAAATCAAGGAGGATTTTTAGGTCCTACCTTAGTTTCACCTAGAAGATAGAGGAGAAAATAAGTGAAGTGTGTGTGTAAGGTGTGAATATGAAATGCAAATACCTTAAAGAGGATTTAAAAGGTCTTAAACCAAAGTGCATCTAATTTAAGATGGTACAATAGTATTTGGAGCATTTTTGGTAGTAGCAATTTTATAACACATTATAGTCTATTTTTTCATCTATTTTGTATGTAATTTTTGAAAAATTAAGAGTAATGACATGTTTATAGGGAAGGATAAACACATTACTGAATCTTTTCAAATAATCATCTATTTTGATGTTTCTCTATAGCTCACAACCATTATCAAAAAGGAGAGTAATTTTTTGCAAATCCTAAAAGAATGTAGAGAAATAGTAGAGAATCAAGAAATTGCATATGTTTATACTATAGCTTAGGACACATATGAGTTTTGGATTACTTTGTATAAATTCATTTAGACCATAAAGGATAGTGGACAATGGGGAAGAGGAGCAAGAGTTGGCACAACTACTAGTATCTCTCACGTGATGGACCAATGGACCAAAACCACAAAGATCCTTAGTAACAATGTTGGCTCCCTAGATACTAATTCTTATGATTTGGATCTACCAAATTATATTGTTGATGATTTGAATGAATATTTTTCCTTTAATATGTAACTACATATTTTCTCTCCTTTTGATATAAAACTTTCTCGATAAGCACTAGCATGTTATCTCTTTTTGTTTTAAGATTATGAACTCTTACTCAATGTTACCCTCTACTTTATTATACAATATTCCTTAGAAAAAAATGAAATGATTGAGCTCACTATTAGTATTAATATTTATTTTTAAGTGGGGCAATATTGGGTTCCCATAACAAACAAAAGGTATAATATAGTAAGTTGGTAAAATAATAAAGTATTTCTTTTACTTCTTGAGGTGGAGTGATTTAGTTATTTAAGGAAGTGCCAGAATATTCAACTAGCCAAAGAAGACTACATATTGAATTTTCTATGTGTGTGATCCCTATGGCTAGAGTAAACATTATATTGGGAGTCAAGATGATTAACATCTTAGAAACAACCGAGATAAACTTCCAAGAGTTGTTCATATAATTTCACCTATAGGGTAAACCATGTAAATAAATTTGTTAGATGAAAATTATCCATATATATTAAGCTTACATAAAATTTAATAGATTATTTAATAAATAAATATGGAGATTTTTGGTCTAAAGATTCATACATCACTTAAAAATCACAAACCTATTTTAAATGTTTGGCTAATAGGATTTCCTCCTAAAAGTTAACCTAAGAAAGTAATTCAATTAGTGTTATTGCATTTTCCATCATCCTTCATATTATTTTTGAAGGTACAAACAAATATTAGATCAAATGATGATCACATTTATCACCAAAAAAGATACTCTCAAGCTATACAAAGAATAAGACAAAGTTGAAGAACAACATGAAGCAACAAGATGACTAGCATAATTTTTAAAAATATGTTATGCTTCTTTAGATAGATGTAGAAGGATAAGTCATCTTAGATTTTAGGTTAATTTTATACATACACAAAGGGGTTAAGAACTAGGATACCTACATATTGAAAGAATTTTTGAGTTGAAGTTTTTGTTGATGCAACTTTGCTACACTCTATGTAAATAGGGTTAAGAATTATCATCATGCATGAGTGCACCCAAAAAAATCATTTGGAGGAGTTAACTAGAGGATGAATCCTCCTATATCCCAAGCACCTAGTAATCGAGTCTTGACTATATGTGGCTTGGCTTAGTTGGACAAGGTGATTGTTTAATATTCAAGGGGAATGATAGTCTTTCACACTATGTTGGGGGACTTTGAAATGATAGTATCTGAGAGAAATCCTTTAACAGTTTAGAATAAAAGTTCAAAACTATGTCACCCTTTTCGAAAGGAAAAGGATGATAGAATGAAAATTGTGTAATTTTAATGACATAAAATGGTATTTGTGTTTAAAATTTGTAAAATTCAATGAAGGTTATGCATTTATATATATATAGAGAGAGAGAGAGAGCAAGAATTTATTCTTTAAAAAAAATTGAAGTCCTTTTTTCAATTGCAAAAAATATGGGGTATAGTTCTCGTCAAACAAGTATATGCAAATAATATCTTTTTAATCTAATTTAAAAATATGTTATAGATGACTTGCATATCTAGAATAGAAAAAAAAAATAGTTTTCTATGCTTATTTTCTCTATTATAAGTACTCGTAGTTGAACTAATAAAAAATTGATAGTTTTTCTCTTGTCAAAATGTCCCTTACAAATCTACACCTTGTTGAAAAAAATTACATATTCTTTAAGATGACTCTATCCACTAGTGATTAATATAAATTTTGAACTTATTTGATATGATTTACTAATTTTTTTTCCTTCTTCAAAGTAGCATCTTCTTGAATGCTAAAATATTTACTTTCAATATTTTGAAACTTTAACATATTATAAAGAATAAAAACACTATGAAATTTATATGATGATGATCTAAACTCGAAGATATACAAAAGGGTATTTTTTGGTTTTTAAAGAAAGTTGAGTTTTGATAAAGAGATGAGATTTGGAAAAATGAGGTTCAGATGTCCTTTAAGGTGACATAAATCTATACTTTTACCCTTTAATGAAACAAGAAAATATGAAGTTGAGTTTAGAAAATATTTAACTATAGTCTACTTCCACTATTGTTTCCATCAACAATACATTCTTGAATGAGTAACCTACATAGCACATGGATAATTAGAAACTATTAAAATATGCAAGCAAAGAAATGAAGAATTTACATAATGCAAATAACCTCATTTGAATATTGTTCAAGTAAATGATGGAAACAAAAATGAAATAGAAACTTCTCAATGCATTTGAAGATAAAAGTTTCCAAGAGTGAAGCAAAGAAAGTATTTTTATTTGAAACGCAACTAAAAAGGATTCAACATCATTGATCTGAACTCAAACACCATCGCTCCAAGGAAGCATTCACCATTCATTGATCAAACTAAAATTAGAAATATAATATACTAAAAAGTGCAATCATATGGACAACATGATCATCAATTTGGCTTACCCTGAGGGGGTCACACAACCTTCTATTTATAGACAAAGTTATAATTGTACATTGGGAAACCAACCTTACCCTACTTATCTACAACCTATTTACACTTACTTGCAAGATAGTACTGCCTACATAATATGTACACATTTATTGTTTACATTATCGAAAGGGATGATGAGGCCAATTAGTGGTCTCTATTTACAGTGACAGTTTAGGAGTTTTTGTTGTTTTATTTCCTAAAACTAAAAGACTCTTTTAAAACATTATCATGTATAAGTTTTGATTAAGTAAAAAAAGTTTTAAAGGACCCGAAACCTTTTACAAAGAAACTAACAACAAGATCAAAGAAGCCCAAAAGAATTGTGCATCAGCACCAAAAAATAGAACTAACTAAGACAATAAGCCTTAATATAAACAACAAGAAAAAATAGCAAAAAGAAAGCAATATGATAGCTATAGGGTCTTGAGTACATCAATTGTCTAATATGTAAGGATGTTCATGTTAACCATAGAGGCCTTTAGATCATCCACTTATTTGGCTTCCATTACCTTAGTCTTCTTTAAGTTGGCCCTAGTTTGTTTGTTGGGGTCATGGTCCTCTTTCAAATCTTTTGAGCCCTGAACTCTTCCCTATTCCAATTTGTTTAGTAGAGTATTAATTTTGTCAGCCATAGTCTTCAAGCTAGAGCAACTCTATTTAGCAAGTTTCTTAACTATTTTCTTAGTGTTGACCACTCTATTATCCATGTCATCCAACATTTTATGCAAGTCCTTCATCATATGTTCCATAGCTCTATTTTTGGCTTCCAAGGGTGGGATTCTCTTCATAATATTCTTAACCTCTTTAGCATTATCGATCACCTTAGAAATTCTATCAAGATGTTGACTAAGAGTTCTCTCACCTCGGGTGGTCCTTCTTAACTAATCAAACTCTCTCCTTATGTCCTGCATTTGCTCCTTCATTCTATTGATATCCCTTTTCATCAAACCTAGGTTACCAATGATTCCCTATGAATACCCCTATTCATAACAGTCCTTGTTATGAGCTAGGTGATCCTCACCCCTTTCCATATTGTTTATTTTAGTATCCTCCTCCTTAATACCTTTTTCATTGTCCTTCCTTTGAGAAAGCACACTCTTATCTTTCTACTCCATCCTCTTTATTAGTGGTTCATCATCTAAGAGAATGTTTAAAACCCTATCAATTTTCTTCCCCTTGTTTCTAGTATCAATACTAGGATTGCCTATGGTTTTCTTCCCTGTACCCTTCTTTGGCTCCTCCTTAGATTATGTATCCATATCAAAATCCACCTCCTTAGTCTTTCTTTTCTTCACAGATGAGCTCATGATAGCTAGACTTTTCCTCTTCTTATCCTCCATCTTATCTTCTTCCTCATCTATATCATCATTGTAGCTATCATCCCATTCATTCCCCTTAGTATCATACTCCAAATTTTTCTTATTCAAATGGGGTTTTTCTACTTTCTTTTCTTTAAGGAGATTCATAACTAGAACCATCAAGCCCTCATGGCAAGCATGGTCACCCTCAAGATTGTTTTGTGTAGCTAGAATGGTGTTACTCAATGACTGCCTGAGTTAGAAGGAGAGACTAAGTATAACCCTATACCTAAAATGTAACACCAACATAAAATGGTACCCAAACATATTAGTAAAATGACCATCCAGGGTTAGGTATTCAATTACCACAAACATGAGAAACCTCCAAGGAAGAGAAATGGAGCTAGGGCTAAAATAGGCATTGGTAATTTTAACCAACCTATTACACTCCTTTTTCATCTTTGTGAACTCTTCAACAACATGATTTTACAGCTTCCTATCCCCATAGAAGTTGATACCCTATGTATCAAGACCAGTAGCTATTGTTATTATGTCCTTTGTGACATTCATTCTCTAGTTTCCCACCAAAATACTACCATCCTTCTAGATATTGATAAATTGGTAGGTAATAGAAGGATTTCTACCCTTTAACTTGTCCATGAAGCCCGTAAAATGACCCTATTCCAAAATATCCCAAATATCTATCTTCTTCTTCCATTCCTTATAACTTTTTGGCTTGACCCTCTTTCTCTCGCCTCCCATCTTCCTCAAACTACAATAATTTCTCATAGTCATAACAAAAATAGACAATATGGAAAACTCAGTGTCGATATCTCAACAAAGTTTTTTTTTATGCATAAAGACCAATAATCCATGTGGCAATGAATGAATAGTCTGTTCAAAACTAATCATATCCCACAATTCCCCATTCATGCCCAATTCAAAACTATTCATAAATTTCATTTTCATCATTATTTAATATCTTTTAAAAACTTCTAACATTTTCATACTCTATCAAGGATAGCTCATCGATAGGGGTGTTTTCACCATGATTCCAAATCATCTTTACATGATTTTTGCATGCCATGTTCATAGCCCAATCAAGAACTTGGTTTTTTTTCTCTATACTTGTGAGTGATAACACAATCCTCAAAGGAATTAATTAGATTAATAGTCTTTCATATAATATTATGGATAGTCTAAGATGGGTTATTAATTTTATTAACACAATGAGAATCCCCGTCAAGCCAAATTTTCTCTAAATTCATACTCTTGGAAAATATAAGACCATAGATTGCCACACTACATTCCACAACATGGTTAATTTGTTCTCCAATAGGAATAGTCATAACCCCTTAACTATCCCCATTCATATTTTTGATAATGACACTACAACCCATAATCCATGGGTTCCTTAGATTATTAACATTCTAAAAAAAGCTTAACTCTTCCAAATTCCAATTTTGAATCACTTTTCCTTCCCATTCATTCTAGGGTTCATGACCTTTCTCAAAAATCTTGATATTCTCAATCACCATATGCTTAATCTTATGAAATAATTGAGCAAAATTAGTCTCCTTACCTTTAAACACCCTATCATTTCTTTCCTTCCACACTCCCCAATAAAGAAATGGGAGGATGAACTCTCATAACTTCATAATCAAGGTATTATGAGAAGGAGACTTTCATGCTAGGAATAACTCTTGAATACTGAGGAGGAAAACTCAACCCATGTCCAACATTCCATAGATCCTTTCCCATAACCTTCTAGTATAACAGTAGAATACTTAGATGATTAACTAAATCTTCCTCTTCCTTGAAAAGATAACACATACTAACAAGTCAAATACCTTTCTTGATTATATTATCAGTGGTAAAGAATTTATCCTACAAAAGAATCCAAAAAAAATTGTTAACTTTGGGGGTCAAGCCTTTAAACTAGGCTTTAGCCTAGCAAGGAACATGATATTCTTCAAAAGCATTTCCATATAGAGAAGAAATAGAGAATAACCCATTAGGATTATGCTTCCATTTGAAAGCATCCTTCTCTTGAACTAAAAAGACAATATTTAGAATTGTTTTAAGATCATTAAGATACACCCATTTATCCTCTTTCCAATAATCAATAATAGAATTACCAAAAAATTATTATCATGTATAAGTTTTTATCCTTCTTGTACCTATTTTGGTTTGACACTCTATTCATATAATTTCTTGAGCAAAACTTATGGCAATGAATAAAAAAAATCAAATAGAATATGTATTTGTAAACTGGTTATGTCTTATCCTAAGTTCTTATTGGGTAAATACTCTTGTAGCCAAGTGTCCCATATGTGCAAGAATGAATTAGTACGATAAATTATTTTTTGAAATAATGATATGATTATGTGTTGCAAAATACCACATACATTATTAATCTATTATAGGAATAAGTCAGCATGATGTGGGAGTGCCATCAGAAAATGGAGATTGACTAGCTCAATCAATAACTGCAAGGATAAAAGAAACTAATTTTTATGAGGATATCCATTATCAAAAATGTAGGTCAAAGCAACAACCAACCACTTGTGCCCAAATCTAGCTCAATTCTAGCACCTCAAGATCCTATATTTTTGGGTAGTAATTGACAAGAAGACTTATTCTATCAAAATGAGATTATCACAAGCTTTTATAATTTATGAATGTAATAGCTTTATTTTATCAACATGGCTAAGTGGACCTTTAATCTAGGAAGATTTTTATAAATATTATATTTTAAATAAGTTGCTTCTTGGACTTATAATAGTTAGGCATTCAAACAAGTCATTATAATTTGAAGTAAGCATTAGGCAACAAAGTATTTCATATTTTTAATTTGTAATCAATGTCTCAAGTGTAAATAAAATGAAGGTTTTTATTTCCATTAGTTTATCTTGAGTACGTTTCTTATTCACTTACAAAGGGGTGCCCACTTGGTGAGTGAATCTTTTTATTAGTTTTTCTTTCTTACTTTCTAAGTAGTATCTTAACACTCTCTTGTTCTTGTAACCATATAGTAATAAAACTCATGGTTGTTCCTACAACATGGGAAAATATAGTAGAATCATTCTTGTGATTGAATTCTTTTAAAAGAATATATCTTTCCATTTCCAAGTTTCAAAATGATTGAAGTTCAGCATTTAAGTTTCAAGCATTTTATTTCCATAGCATAAGTGATGACACTTACCTTGGTTCAAAGCATATACTTTGTGAATGTCATTTCAAGTTTACATATGTGTTTTGACATAATAATGATCCTAGTAAGTAAATTAGTTTTTATTAAGGATTTTCAATTCATAAGTAAGGGTAAATTACTATAGATTCCAACATGGTTAATTAGACCAAACATTTTTAGCCTCGTTGTCAAGGATGGTGTTAATCTAAGCTATTTATAAGAGTTATTTTCCAAGTTTTCATAGAATGGGATGTTATAAGTTATTCTAGTATGACCTACATTTTCCATCTAGTTACATTTGGTTCCCACAAATTTTTGGATGTATAGAAAAAGAGACCACCTTGGGAGATTCCTTCATCAAAATGAACCCTTTTAGATAGAAGAAAATCTTAATCTTGAGCCAAAAATTTCCCAAGAAGAAGACCAACAATTTAAGAATCCAGTTGTTGATGCCCAGCAAGAATTATCTTCAGCTCCATCCTTAGAGGAATCTAACTTCATTTGCATAACATCTTTGCTGAACTAGAATACCAAGATTATCCCTTAGCTCTTTTCATCTATCAACTAGGAAAACAAAGAGAACCACCACCACTAAGGATGGCATAGCCTACTTTTCCCTTTCCTATTCGTCACTTGAATGACAATAATAATTTGAATAATATTCCTTCCTCTATACTTCCGAAATTCTATAGCCTAATTAGTGAAGATCTTGAAACCTTTCATTTTTAGTTTTATATTCTCTATAGGATTTATGATTACACAACTAATGCTCATAAGATGAATTTGTTTCCCTCTACTATAAAAGAAGCATCTTTGAGGTAGTTTATGGGATTGGTTGCCAATGTTATAGAAAATTGGAATGAGATAAAGAATATATTCTTTAAAAATTATATAAAAATATTGTAGGGGAAGTGATATGAAAGGGGGTGATATCTTTAAGATGTCACAAAAGGAAGATGAAATTTTAGAGGCTTGTGTCTCAAGTTTCTTTTTCATTTTGTAAAAGAATACCCAACATCAACTAAATGAAGAATCTCAAAAACATATTTTTTTAAAAGGTGTCAATAATGCTTGTATTGAGGCCTTGAACCTTATGGAAGGTAGTGACATCACTCAAAGTAATTGGAAAGATATCAAAAAGGTTTTCTTTAATTTCTCAAAGTCAATTTTGAAGAAAGGAAGAGCGTTCTGATCTTCACCCAACAAATCAAATGGTTTGGGGGTATCTAAAATATAGATTTCTAATCTCTTTTTTGACTTCAAGTAGGACATCATCAAAAAGGTCACTACTTAACTAGATGCCATGCAAGCTAAAAGTGAGCATGATAAAGTTGAAGCTATGTTGGAAAAATTATGTTCACATTATAGAGAGAAGGAAAGCAATCGCCAATGCAAGGCAGTTGCCAATATGGAGACAAATTCTTTACCTATAGAGTGTAAATCTATTGATGGAGATGAGGAGATGTTTTTCATTTCTTAATGTAGGCCTTGGGCTTAGAGAAAAAAAAAATTCCTCAAGACCCCTTGCAAAATTATGGTTCTTATAAGAATCAATAGCAAAATCAAAACTAGTAGAAATGGAATAACCAACCTCTTAACTAATTGAATTGTTGGGACTCAAAATTGAAACCTTGATTTTGAGTACCATTCAAAAAATTCAAGCCATATAAGTGTTTTTTTAATGCATGTGTACTCGGCTCTCCTTTTGAGGCCTAAGAGGGGTTTAATGTTTCTAACAACTTGTATTTAGTATATCCACTCATCCATGAAGATAAATTGTCATTCTGAGTCATTCTATGAAGTTCCATTTTGAGCAATGTCCAAATCTGCATTTTTGCCCGTGTCAAGTAGTGACAGGAGGCCTTGTTTTGTATTTGAATATCTCACACCCAGTAATGTTTTGTGATTCACCACTTTGCGAGTGTTTAGTATCCATACCAAATAACCTATGTTTTAGATTTCAATTTGTTTCAATATTTTTGTTAATATGTTTTGAATCCCTCAAAGTTGGTCGTTTATTGTTGTTATACTAATGTAAATTATCTATAATTCCAGGAGGCCCTATTTAACTTGTTATAACTTTGATCCAATTAACCAAAATGAGAAAATTCCTTTTGCATTGCATTCTAAAGGTCATAGATTTATTATGCTTCAATTTTGAGCTTATGAAAAATCTATTTGATCAATTTTTGAACGTGATTCCAAAAGCAATTTATAAAGTTTTACTAGTGACAATAATTGTAGATTGGTTGGTACCCCTATTCGTGATGTCATATCTCTAAATCTGTGATAGGTGAGATCAAATAGATTGCACCATTGTGTTCTACTCTAAAAATACTTTAAGTGTGCCAATTTTAAAATCTTGATGAATCCATCTGCACACTTTCCCAGGTCCATTCCAGTTGCAAAAAATGCTTTTGTGCCAATGTTTCTAGTCTAGAAATTTGAGTAGCCCACTTTAATTGTTCACCAAATGCACCTAGTTATTTGTCATGAGCCCAAATCATAGATTTATATTCTCCTCATGGCAAACTAACAATCCAGTTTTTGTCCTCTCAAGTGTCAGTTTGACCTATTTTCGAAGCCAAATCCAAATGCATTTTATGGTTTTCTAACATGTTTTCTTGCAGGCAGTTCTAAGGAGGCAACTTTGACAATCAATATCTTTTGACTAATAATTTATCATCAAACAAGATTCAACAAGGTAAAATAATGTCGAACAAAAATTAGTGTGTCTGTTTTCAGAGCCCATTCAGGGGTTTTGGTCAGTTTTTAAAGCCATTCAAAGGACCACTTGGGAAGACATTAGCAGTCAGGAAGAAAGAGGTGAAACAAGCTTTAAAGTTTTATTCAATGCTTGAATTTGTTTTCATTCAGTGGTGGATATTCAAAAAACCAGTTTAAAGTGTTAGTTGTTTGAAAATGGTTTATTTTTTAGCCAGACCCACTTTGGGGCATGGTTGATCCCACCAGATTGGTTAGATATTGGGGATTTAAAATTTTCTGTGAGAGGATTATAATGGTTGTCATCATTATGTTTTTTGTGTGAACATGTGTTTTCCTCAAGATTAAATAGCATATTGGATTACATACACACCAGAGGTGAAAGAAGATTGCTAATGTGATTCATCTATATGAATTATAGCTTCAAGAAGGACTTTATCTTAAAGTGGAAACTCTTTTATTTTAAAAACTACATATTATGCCCATTTATTTTCAAAGGTGTAATAATCTTGTTTCACCAAGCAAATAAAGCCTAACTTGGTGTCATTTGGGTCTCTCAAATAGTGCATCCATAATCCATAAAAAATAATGATTGGCCTCATAATATTGTTGAATGCCCAAGTCAAAGTTAAATTAAAGATATATTAAAAAATGAATGAAATTGAACTTTATTGCTTATTTCAAATACATGCTTGTGGTTAGACAAGAAAGGAGAGACTCTTCATTGAAGGGAGTTCATTGTAGAAATACAAAGGGCATTTAGCCATGGGAGCATAGCTTATGAACTCTGAGCATTGCCTTGAAGATGCTACAAGGTTTCCAATTGGTATGATTTTGACAAGAACCATTTCATGACATGAAAGTTGATTCCTCTTCAAGATGCACATTTTAGATAAGGGAAAGGGGATGGAATGAACACATGACTTACATGGACAAATGCAGGTTATGTATGCCAGGTAAAGAAAAATGTCCTCCCTATTGCAGTTAGAAGTTTTCCATTTGGATGTGCATAAGAAAGTTGTGGAATGTGCACTCTCATTCTTCTTTTGATCTGCATTTGAAGAGAAATGTGAAACAAAAGAGGAGCTATTACTAAGAAAAGCCTCAAAGAAAATGGAAAACCATCAAGTGTGAGGTAGGCTTTGATGAGTGCATCACTTTCTAGTGATCTAAGAAACAAATTTAATGTTCAGTCTTTTCCAAATCACCAAGGATGATGAAGTCAAGGAAGTGAGAGAAGCCTCTAACAAGGACATAAAAAGGTGGCACCATCTGGTCAAGGAACTTGTAGTGGGTTGTGTGAGAAGGCAGCGATATGTAGGGTGCTAATGTATGAGTAAGGTAGATACATACCTCACACAAAAGGCAACACTCTACACTATAGTAGAGCTCTATGCAAATGGAGAGAGGCATAGCTCCACAGAAGAGAAAAGATGTGAAGAAGCATCATTATGGACAATAGGGAGGTGTTTTTCTTCTTTGTAGAATGAACGAGGAGCTTGTAACCCTTGTACCATGGAATATGTCCATGACTAGACTTCTATTCTATTTTTCTGATGATTTGATCTTTCCCCCAACCTAGTTGCAATTCCATCCCCATACTCGCCTTGATGGAAAGCATGAGCTACAAGAAGCATCTAAATAGTTGCATTGAAGAAGGGAGACAACTAGGTAGGAGCAAAGTCCATGATAGGGCAATCCATACACATGAAGAAGGAGCTCAATAGAGGTGAATTAGGCATTACATACCTTTGCACTGATAAAGATCAAGAATTTTATGTGGAAAACATTCAAAAGCTTTTATCCCACATTGGTAAGCTAAGGTAAATTTTACACTTTAAATATAATAACACTCAACTCTATAGTGTCTAATAAGACACAAGGTTTTTCAGCTACAAACCTCTTATGTGGGTCTCGTAGTCAACTAGAAGGAATTTTGAATAGATATGCATGATAGATGATGATGTCAGTAGTTGACTAAATTTGATGAACCAACTCAAAACTGGCATGTGGCAACCTACAGATAAATCCTATAGTGACAAATAGTAGATACCTTTAGATTTGGTGCAGATAACGAGATGTCGATGTGGTGCAGGGGACACATGTGGCAAAGGTGAATCCCCACATGTACAATCAGTAGCTACTAACTATGAATTTGTTAATGTGCCTAGCTAACATCTGGCAGTGGGCCTCATTTAGTGGTGAGGTGGCAAGTGATAGTCAGTGGATGATGTGGCATTGACAAAGTAGTCAGGCAGCTAATGAGAATCTAACACGTGGGGGTCACTAGTTGACTAGTCAAAGAGTGCCACATGGTGCCTAGGTAGAAGATGACATGGTAGATGCTAACCAATGGCATGCTACCATGTGGCAAAAAAAGTCAAACTTGGTTGACTTGAGATTATTAGGTGAGGAAAACATAAAAGATGAAAAAGTGATTTTTTAAAAAAAATTCTCAAAAATCCTGTACAGAAATTTAAGAATTCAAAAAGGGATAAAAGCTAAAGTTTTAAACTTTAGAATTTTTAAATTTTTGGAAAATGAAATTTAGACCAGAGACCCTTGCTAGGGGCATGATTTTCAAACTAAGATTCTAGGTATTTTTGATAAGAGAATATAGTGATATTATTTATCGCCAAAACTAAGAGAGAACGAACTTTCCATTTCTGGAGTTTGTTTTCACACAAGAGGCCACTCGTTCAAGCTATGTAAGGATTTTTCTTAGGTACCAAATTTTTAGTTTAATTTAGTTGACGCAGTTTAGATCTGATTTCTAGTGAAATGGTGAACTAAAGGTGTGTAAAAGATAGTAAAACTATAGTTAGGGTAAAGTTTGGTCACCTTTAAGATAGTTGAATCAAGATATTATCAGCATTTCATGATGCATTTTAGGTATTTTAGTAATAGAAGGGTTTTCATCATTAAGGAAGATATATTTCGGGTTAGTTACAAAATAGTGATGAAAACCAAATCAAATTTCATGGGTAGAAAGATGAGAGATGTTTTACAAAAAATAAAGAAACGAGATTCAAGTGGACACATGTCACTTCTAGATCATATCCAGGATTCAATTCTTCTTCTATATCTTTGTCTTTCTCATCCATTGTAGGGGTTGGTAGTTTTCACTATGAAACCAGTGGGTTCTAGTTTTGGAGAAATTTCTCATTGTTGTGATACCACTTTCTTTAGCAATTTCCCTTGTAATGAACAGAAAAAAATAAGCATACAAAGAGTTATGATCTATTAGGTAGTTTTACATTTCAATTCCATGCATCTTATTGCATTTGTTTCACAAAAATTAATGGAAATTCAGCAACAAGTTAATCTTCATTCTAATGTCTTGTCTCACATTCATGTTGTTTATGATCTTTTTTATTTTGTAAACAAAAAGCATGAAACTCAATTAAAATCTATTGATTGTATATGTTGATTTATTTATCTTATGACTCAATGAGTTATGGAAATTCTTGATTCATCATCATAGGATTACAAATCTCATGAAGGGATAGGTCAAGTATGAGATTCAAAAAGATGCAGATGTCTGATTCACAAGGTGAATAGATAGATCAGGAAGTTTTGATGTATGGGATATGTTAATAACTTTCAAGGATGTGTGTTAAGGGTTTTGTGGGATTGCTCAATAGATAAGGCACTGATCAGCTACAAGATCAAAGTGTTATGTTGTTCATGTCATGTTTTTTGCTGAAAATCAACATCATTAATCAAGTGTTTTTCATTTAATGTTGAAGAACTAAAATGTGATACCCTCACTTAGCTTAGAAATTTCTTTGGCCATGTTATTAGCTGTTCCATGTTTGAGATTTTTGCATAAGTGTTAGAAGATTAAGGGGTTTTATCTTACTTGTAAGATTCAAGTGTATGTTTTAGCATTGGTACCATATAAATGAATATGAGGTACACCTGCCTAGATTTTTCAGAGCCTAAAGTAGAAGATGGATCTAGCCTTATAGTTGGCTTGGTGTCTAAAAGGGTATGTTGAAGATGAGAAGTAGCTGTCCCTAGATGTATCGTGTTCTCATTGGGGTAATTTGAAACTATAATGTTTAAAAACATCAATAGTAATAACCAATAGAATTGGCAATAAGATCCTCTTAACAATTGGCAATAGCCTCCTCCTAACCATTGGAAAAGCCACAACAAAACTAGTAATAACCATAATAGAATTGGCAAGAACCATATCAAAATTGTCAACAACCACATCAAGACTAGTAGCAGCCACCTAATCAATGGAAGCCTCCACAAGGTAACTAGAAATAGTCACCACAATGGAAGCCTAACTAGAAATATAGTGCCCTGAAATAACCCCAATAGCAGGCTATAATGCCTCCACCTCC
Source organism: Cupressus sempervirens (assembly GCA_028749045.1). NCBI lineage: Eukaryota > Viridiplantae > Streptophyta > Pinopsida > Cupressales > Cupressaceae > Cupressus > Cupressus sempervirens. Next base: position 557,073,724 of record CM053783.1, read on the forward strand.
TGTAGTCAATGATAAATCTTCTAAGAAAACCTAATTGCCAGCTCAACCTATGCCTAACCCATATAACTAATAGCCATAGTAGAAATTTTATTTATATAATATGAATCAAAAACCTACTTATGTCATAAAGGTACAAGATATTCATTTAATTTTAGGATTTACCCTACCTTAACAAACTTGGCCTATTATAAGTAAAGTAACTATTGATAAGGATTTAAACATGGAAGATAAGGATGAATTTTTCCCCACACCTTCGCAAGCTAGATCATCCATCTCTCCTCCTTTCCCTCAAAGGCTTACTCAAACTATGCCTACGCCTAAAAATGCAACTACTACTAAAATTTTGAATCAACTAAAGTAAATGACTACTAAATTTCCTTTCCTAGATGCAATCAAGAAAGTACCAGTCTATACCAAAGCTATTAGATATGTCTATATTAAAAGGTCTGGTAGAAAAAGGATAGATCCTCAAATTGTTCATGACTTAGGAAAATTGTTTGATGTCATCTTCGAAAATAGAGTCGTCCCTAAATACTTAGATCCAAGAAGTCTCTTAGTTGCCATACAAATCAAAATGGTTCAAGTTAAGAATGTCTTAATTGACTTAAGGGTAGCTAAAAATGTTATGAGAAAAGATATGATGTTGCAATTAGATATTTTTAACATGAGGAAAACACCTACTATCTTGTAGCTTGTAGATAGTTCCAAAGTGAAGCTTGATGGAGTAGTTGAGGTTGTAATGGTGACATTCTATTCTTGGGAATATCTTGCACACTTTTTAATTTTCTCTCCAAAAGCTAATATGGGAGGGTATCCAGTTATACTAGGTAGACCTTGGTTGGTAACAACATATGCCTGCATAGCATGTCAGTTAGGAAAAATAACTATGTGAGATGGAATTTCTACTAAAAATCTAGCTTTGTATTCCCCAAATCAGCTTTACTTAAAAAATGTTATCGTCATACCTAAGAGATAATGAGGTCGAATCCAATTTAGTTAGTCATCTCATGATGCTTAAATAAACCCCTTTTATGGTATCCCAAAAGAAAGATGATATTTTAACAACTATTATCTCAACTAAATATGGAGTTGATTCTTAAGTTTGTCCTAACAGTGATTGTTCAATACAAACTATACTTCCTTCAAGGTCCATGTCCACCTTTCCAATAGCATCTTCCTATTTGCATACATTTTTACCTCATGAAATAAGTTCAACCAATGTTTTAGAAATGTTAATGCTTGACAAAGTTTCAAAGGTAGAAATTACAATAGGGAGGAGTTGAATGTTAATAAAAATGTTTCTAGTTCCCAATTAGGAATCTTGTTGAACTTGTTTCAAGATAAAAAGAAAGCATTTTCATGTGACTATGAGGATATGAAGGGACTAGATGCTACGCTTTGCACTCATAGGATATATGTCAATCCCAAATATAAACATGTTAGGCAATTTCAAAGAAGAGTAAATCTAGTCCTTAGGGATATTATCAAAACTAAATTACAAAAAACCTCTTGATGTTGGATTTATTTGCCCTATCTTTGATAGCTAATGGGTACCACCCGTAGTGATAGTACCCAAAAAGGGGGTAAATGGTGGGTGTGTGTAGACTATATAGAGCTGGATAATGCTATAAAGAAATATCATTTTCCTTGTCTATTTATAGATCAAGTCCTATATAACCTAGTTGGGAAGAAATACTTCTCCTTTCTAGATGGGTTCAGTTGGTATAACCAAATCAAGATAGCACCAAAGGATTAAGATAAAATCACTTTTACCTACCCTAGGAAAGATATGTGTACTCAATATTACCATTTGGATTGTATAATACACCATCTAATTTTTAAAGGGATATTATCAACATATTCTCTAATATTTCTATTGATTGTATGGAAATATATATGGACAACTTCACTTCCTATAGAGTTACTTTTGAAGAAGCTCAGTCTAATTTTGAAAAGGTACCTTAAAGGTGTCAAGAACATAACTTATCTTTTTAAAGAAAAAATCATGATGATGGAAGAACTTGTGTTGAGACATTATATCTCATCACTTGGAATCCAAGTGGACCCAGCCAAGATAGAAGTGATTAGTACATTGTCTACACTAGAAAAGAAAAAAGATCTTAGAATCTTCTTAGAACATGTTTGATACTACATGAGATCTATTAAGGACTTCAACCAGATTGCAACACCATTATATAACCTATTGAAGAAGGAATCATAATTTGCATGAAATTTGGAATGTGAAAGGTTTTTTAAGAAGCTAAAGGAGGTTCTAACAAAAGAACTAGTTGTATGAAGTCCAAATTGAGCTTTTCCATTCCATATTCACATGGATGTTTATTATTTTTCTATTGGTGTAGTTTTGGGTCAAAAAGAAGAAGCAGTGAAACACATCATTTACTACATCAACAAAAACTTGTAGGGAGAAAAATTGAAGTATATTGTTACTAAGAAGGAATTTCTTGCTATTATTTATGCTATTAACAAATTTAGAAATTATATAAAAGGATATGCAATTTTTGTGCACAATAATCATGTAACCATCAAATTTTTGATGAGAAAACTTGCTATCTTAGGAAAATTAGCTAGATGGTTTCTTCTAATGCAACAAGTTGATATCAAGATTGTTGATAAACCAAACAAGGCTAATGTAGTGGCTGATTTTCTTTCACATTTACAAGTTCCAAATGATCAAACTAAAATTAATGATAGTTTCATATTGTATCTTTAACCATTTTTGTTTATTAGTGTCAACCACTTAGTCATTTACAAGGTAGTGTCAAACAGTCATGACTGTGACTAAGCTACTGTGTATATGTCAAGTCATGCACATAAGCAAGTATGTACCAAGCTCTATAGGATTCAAGTAAGTGTATGGTCATTGAGTATTTCAATACAATATGAGTTCATCAATGACCAAGCAAGTATCAAGTATTAAGTGTCAAGTTACATAGTGTGTGCTGAGAATAATACATGTCGAGCATCAGAAGAGTAATCCAGGTCGAGCAACAACAATGCTAAGCATCAGGAAATAGTAAAGACCAAGAAATGTAGAGTTTACATAAAAGTCATGAATGGAATAGAGTTTGAGGTAAAATTATTAGCTTGACTTGGAAGGAACATTTGAATTTTGTAGAGGTTGTTATAGAATAGTTAATATATGCAGAGATTGTTACATAATATATACACAACGTGGATCATAGATCCCTATGTTGTGTGATCAACAATTTAGATGGAGAAGCTATTAAGGAAGAATCTAGAAAACTCTTTATGAAACTCTTTAAATTGTGATGATCTTAACCTAGATCAAAGTGTGAGAGATGCATGTGCGAACAAGAGCAAGGGCAAGAGAAAGAATGGAGAAGTGTATGCATGTGATCAAGGATTAAAGTGAAGGATTGAGATTAGAATTTAGTGAAAGGTTTTGTTATCATCTAATAAAGAAAATGACATATTCATAGTAGTGAAGTAAAAGGGAAAGACGAGTAATATCATATCAAAGGAAATGATCAGTCAACAAGGAGAAGATTTGAAATTAGCTAATAGAGAAAATTGAGAGTTAGGTACTGAATCAGTTTCAACTAACTTGAATCTGGGTAAATCTTTTAATAGAGTGGTCTTAATGGATCTTTTTAAATCTCATAATAGATTCCTTATTTTTTTTGTAAGTGTTAAATCCTCTAACAAGGTGAGACCTAGAAAT